>JAZHYW010054599.1:0-12029 GCA_037355805.1 Ixodes ricinus
CCCTGCTGGAAATGGGCGAAGTGAAATGAGGCCAAAATTCACATTGAACCAATGTGCAACTGTAGGTCCAGGCACATTGAGCAATATGCATTTATGAAACAAAAACCTATGTGCACCAATTGGTAATCCTTTAGGGAATTCACATTGGGCTGATGGTATTTATGAAACAAAAACCAATGAGCGGCAATTGGCAACAGGTACCCCAGTGCACATTGCGTTGAGGGTATTTATGGGGCAAAAACCTATGAGCAGCGATTGGCGACAGGTGCTCCTGTGCACATTGGGTTGATGGTATTTATGAAACAAAAACCAATGAGCGGCAATTGGCAACAGGTACCCCAGTGCACATTGCATTGAGGGTATTTATGGGGCAAAAACCTATGAGCAGCGATTGGCGACAGGTGCTCCTGTGCACATTGGGTTGATGGTATTTATGAAACAAAAACCAATGAGCGGCAATTGGCAACAGGTGCCCCAGTGCACATTGCATTGAGGGTATTTATGGGGCAAAAACCTATGAGCAGCGATTGGCGACAGGTGCTCCTGTGCACATTGGGTTGATGGTATTTATGGGGCTAAAACCAATGAGTGGCTATTGGCAACAGGTGCCCCAGTGCACATTGGGTCGATGGTATTTATGGGGCGAAAACCAATAAGCGGCCATTGGCGACAGACACACCTGTGCACATTGGGTTGATGGCATTTATGGGGCGAAAACCAGTGTGCGGTAATTGGCAATAAGTGCTCCTGTGCACACTGGTTTGATGGTACCCAGTCAATCAGCAACCATCTATTAAACGTCCGAGAGATGTGTCGTCCGGACATTTAACATATCCAGTGCATATCTGCTATGATCCATCTAACATTGAAAGAATGTACTGTGCAGTGAAAATGATTCCGCAGAGAACGTACCACTAACGTAATCTGGATAATGCAGCTGGACATTCAGGACCATTGTAGGATGTTCAGCCTGATCCTGTGGATGTACCATGTACATACCTCAGAAATATTACTCTCCCTGGTATAGGGACCAGCCCTATGTCAGGAAGGCAACACACTATAGTACTACCAGTGTCTAAGCAGCCTCCTTTTTATGCTAGCATTATAGCGTGTGAACTGTCCTACAGAAACATTTAAACGGATACGAGTCCAATTCTTTACAAAACAAGAGCTCAGAGGGCAGATTTGCTGTATAGCCCGTGCATGCTTTCAATGTATACCCAAATGGCGCATTACAGGTGTATAATATAGCAATCAGGCCCGCAGCAGACATTCTCTATTTTGAAGTTTTTTTTCACCATCAAGCTCAGAAGCTTTACCACAGGATCAATGCAGATGACACTGACGAGGAAGGCGACACTGCTGATGCTGACTCTTTTTAGTGAGGTGGACCCGGCCACATGCGAGAGAAATGTGAAATACTGGACACAAACATTGTCACATGCTATGACGACAGCCCTGAGGAATTGACCACTGAAGTCTAAGGCGAGGACATGTGCTCTAGTAACGAGGACACCAGAATCCCATGGCAGCTGTAGCACCGACTGGATGGCAAAAGATGCCGCTGCAGTCTTGCAACGTAACTTTGAACGTGAGTAGCGCACTAAATTTCTGCCCAGCCTGTCAGGCATGCACATCCATTCTGTAAAAAAGTCGCAGTGCCAAACAAATTGCCATTAACTCTTTATTGTTACTGTTAGACGGACAGGCAGTGCTTGATGCTTTTAAAATAAAGTATAATATTTGGACAATGCTGCATACATAGCATGATGCTTTTGAAATAAAGTATACTTACTGAACAATGCAGGATACTTTGCTTAAAAAATTTCTGATAAACATAATAAAAACCTCAGTGCATTCAAGGCCCACTTAAGGCAGTTCACATCTCTCTCTCCTGTGGTGCAGAACGTTCCTGAAAAAGCAACGAAAAAATGTTATGTTAAAGATATGTGAGCAGTGGTTTATCATGCTTTGAAGCAAAACTAATAAAACAGTGAAGTTCAAAGTGAAGGGACTCAAATATGCAAGAATTGAAACTGATGTAAATAAACCGCAATTATTTTACGCCTTGTTTTTAAAGTACATTCACGCTGGATGTGTGTACTGTATTGCCAACTTTTGTTTGTTAGATTTACATCAAATATCACACAGTGCTCTTGAAATTCGTTTTCTATGCATTATTTTTAATCCATAATAAGGTACTATTATAATAATGCAATTTTTCCTCTTAGAGAAGCACTCCAAAGAAAATTTTTCTATTTAAAATTATTCAATACTGTTCACACCTGTAGTATTTGCTATCAAATTAAACCAAAAGAGCTGTCACTGGCTTTAATATTTAAAGCATTCAAATGCTCTCATATAGAAATTATGCTTTGAAGAAATTGCACACCATACTCTACTGTTTTAGAAAAGTTCGAATTTTGTGCTAACGTCAGCCTAATAAGACCAGCTTACCTTTTGAGATGATTGATGTCTGGCAGGTGCGTGGCAAAGCCAGTCCATGACTTCGGTTTCTACCTTGAAGTCTTCACATTTATGGCAGCTCTGCACTGCATCTGATAAAAAAAAAGCAACAGACGCATGACACCAACACTTTCATAAATCTGGTTCCATGTGAAGCGATCTGCAGTACTTTTTTCAGAGATTACTTACTTATGATTAGGGTTCCGCGTTTTCGGTATATACCGATAAATACCGATAATTAACCCCCGAGGCGTTTTTTCTGAATCGGCAAAAACTGAAAAACACCGAATTCAAGCTGCGGAAAAAAACGGCGGCTTTGCTGAAAGAATCTTTTAGCTCGCTTTTTTTTCTCGTT
This sequence comes from Ixodes ricinus, assembly GCA_037355805.1. Taxonomy (NCBI): domain Eukaryota; kingdom Metazoa; phylum Arthropoda; class Arachnida; order Ixodida; family Ixodidae; genus Ixodes; species Ixodes ricinus. Next base: position 2,822 of record JAZHYW010054599.1, read on the forward strand.
GACCCCACTGAACTGTCCTAGGGGTCGTCCGTTTCTTTGAAACCATGTTTATTGCACCGTTCTCTTCCCTTATCTTTTTTCACACTAACGGTTTCCAAGTCTTTTGTCCAGGCATAGGTTTCCGGTATATGGGAGAAAGGAGGAAGGGGCGAAGGGGCGGGTGGAAGGCGGGAAGGGGGAGGCCGGCAGTGGGGTCCACGGATTGTGCCCTCTTTTCCTGGCCGTGCGGAAGGCCAACGCCAGGAAAAGCGCGAACGTGGAGCGTGCTTTTTCTGGACTGCGTTTCCTCAGCCGGAAGGAACGTGCTCCGATGACTGACAAATCTGACAATGTATATGTCTTTTTTTTTTTTTCAATAAGTGAAAGCGATTTGCTTTCTGTTATTTCCATATGTATGTGCATTGTGTGACGTGTTTGGTGCGTGTACAATAAACATGTGTAATGTGAGGTGTGCCGCTGTCTTTCTATAGTAGGTTACAAGTCAAGAAGGTAGCGGCAAATGCCCCTCAAAGGGAATCATATATCCCTCCGCCACCTGCGCATCAAATAGCGTCCCATCGTGTCCGTGACGTTGCGGCCAACGCGCGAGGAGGGTCTTGCCTTTCCGTACATATTTGCTTTATCTCTCGACTTTGACTTAGCATTGTGGAAGCCACGAGAGGGAGATTAGAGTTTTCCCCTCCGCTGGAAACAAAGACGACTTTCGGGGATTAGCTTCCCCCTCCGGTTGATACAAAGGCTGCTTTTAGGGGCTCGCTTCCCCTTCGGATGAATACAAAGGTCGCTTTCTTAAAAAGTGGGGGTCGAAGACAAGTTGGCACCACTCTGTCGCCATTATCTATCCATTGAAGCGGAACAAGGAGCGTTTCCAGTGAACTCTTCTTTCGACTGCGTAGGGATTTGAAACCGGCGCATCACGCTTGTGGGAGGAGCATCTCCTACCTTCTTAACTTGTAACCGACTATAGTAATGATGCAGTCGCTTTGCAACACAAGTCCCGATTATCACTGATTTATTTCCAGCATTGAAATTAAACACTGAAAAACACCGATTTCAAGAGAAAAAATAAACACCGATAAATAACCTCCGAATCTGAAGAAAAATAGATACCGAAAACGCGGAACCCTACTTATGATGCACTCAGCAAGGTGAAGGTTCCTGAATGTCAACTTTCCCTTACGTCCTTCCCACAAAAATTTTCGCCCCAACTGGTCAGTCAGCAACCGCTTCGTGATCCGTCTCGTACAGGGGGCACAACCAGATCCGCCGACTTTGCTGAGCTGTCGAACATAAAAAACATCCACATAGCAACCGCTTAGTTCAACTATAACTAGAGATTGGATGTTTCTGTTTATTTTTAGTCAAATTTGGCAGGTGTTTATCGGCATCTATTTCTTCATTAAATTTGCTATTAATATTTATACCTGCTCTTATTGAGGCACTTCCGACATTTAAACTGAGGAATTTTGACGTCTTTATCTTAATATGGCGATTGGATTCAAGATTAGACCACTGAAACGGGCTTGGGCTTACCCGAAAGCCCGGGCCTGGCCTCGGCCCGCGGGCCGGGTAAGGAGCTTTTTGCGGGCCTGGGATGAGCTCAGGCTTTTGACTGCGGGCCGGGCTCGGGCCAGCACGTTGGCGGGCCAGGTTTGGGCTCGGGCCCGCTGTAATTGACCGTGATGCCGACGGGGGTCATCGTAGAAATCGGCATCTCAGTGATCTCAGCAACATCAACTCCAGAACCACTAGACAAGTACCCATGAACGTAGGCCCACCTCGAGACAGTGGACGGCAGCGTCGTTAATCATGAGGTGAGCTTCAGGTTAATCCCAGTGGCGTGATGTTTTTGCTTGTGGTGATAAATAGCGACAAACCAAAAATAAACGGACATCGAAGCGCTCTGTCGAGAATTAAAAATGGGGGACTCACAAACATTAACGCTAAACAATCTCAACCTAATTGATCATGAGAAACACTTATCTCTCTCGAATGATAGCTGGGGAGCGCTAACATAGCAGCAATGACGTAGTGGGGAAGCTTACAGACCTAGTAAACAATTATACACATATTGGGGAACGTCTGGCACATATTCAGGTATGAATACGTGCTCACATCTACAAAATATTTTAGGAGAAGATACAAACTGCAAATTAGTAGTCTTTCTTACAAAACACAATTCTGTATCTTAATCACAGTGCTAAAACCCATTAAAACACTTTTGATTACATTTATTTTTCAAAAAATGTTCTAAATATGTACATGACACCAGCAGTCATAACTTTAATTTAGTTCATCGCAAGTTAAATTGCTCTGGCAGCAACAAAGACAAACCTTTTAACTGTGCAGTGAACCAGAATTAATAGAATATGATGACGTTTCCGTATACCACTTTAAAATAACCAAAAACAACGCTTTTCAGATCGGTATGTTTTGCTATAAAAGGCATCAGTATCAAAAGTTATCACCTGATTTCCATTTATTCTAGTCCATTGCACACCTAGATATATGATAAATAAGTCTTCAAAGTTTCAATAAAAAGTATTGAATAGGAAAAAAGTTATGCATGTTCGCGTATGAAAGGATGGAAAAAGGTGAGTTCCGAGTAAAACAACAAAAAGATTCGAGATAACATGCATCTCGGGTACTTGGGCGGTAACAACTTTGGCTGTATCTCTGGAAAAATGTTTACAGGAATATTCCTGTAAAAAAATTTGTTTTTGGTGGAAAAATTGTTTTGTGACATGCTTGTCCCAATTAGGCTGTTTAAAAATACACTTTTTTTCTTTGCAGTTACCCTTTAAATATATGTAATTGCCCCATTTCTGGAAAGAACAAAACCGCTTTTCAAAATTTTTTTAAAAATATTTTGCTTCACAAAAATATTTTCAGTGGAGCAGGGTGAAAATTTGTTTTTTACTCCGTGATTTTTCTACCCAGTTCTGTACGCTGGTATGAATACGAAAAGCATACAAAACTCACAGTAATTTTTTGTGATCTTGTATGTTATTTCGACTATTTTTTAGTTCAAAGGAAAATACTTTTGTATTTTTGTTTATTGAGGTAAAAATGCCAAACATCGTCTCTTTGACAATCCGGTGACATCTTCAGAGCCTTGTAACTCATGAGTTATTATATATGTCGCTTACCAAATACTATGCGGGTGTAGTATACATGGGCTATCGACGGGCATAAGTTTAGTTTATTTTATTTTCACTGAATTTTTATATAAAATTTGAAATATCATCAAAAATGAAATTAACCGATATTTCGAACCCACTTTATCGAAAAAGGCCATTTTTTATTTCGTTAAATTTTTTTATTATTGCTGCCGATCATATGAACTTTCAATTTGGCTTGATGCGATTTCCCCCTTTTTTTGTTGTAACTTCACTAGAAGTGATCGAAATCGCTCCCACGTGACAATCCGGTGACGTCTTCAGAGCCTTGTAACTCATGAGTTATTATATTTGTCGCTTACCAAATACTATGCGGGTGTAGCCCTATACATGGACTATCGACAAGCATAAGTTTAGTTTATTTTATTTTCACTGACATTTTTTCAATAAAATTTGAAATATCGTCAAAAATGAAATTAACTCAATATTTTGAAGCCACTTTATTGAAAAAGGCAACTTTTTTATTTGCATTCAATATTTTTTATATATTGCTGCCGATCATACGAACTTTCAATGGGCTTGATGCGATTTCCCCCTTTTTTGTTGTATCTTTTCTAGAAGTGATCGAAATCTCTCCCACGTTTCTCAGAACGGCCAAACGCAGTTTCTGCAGGTCGGCTTCGCTGCAAAGACTATACTGCTTATTTGTGTGTTCAAATGCAGCGGTAAATTCATTTGCAATTGAGCAACAGTGCATGATATAGCATACTATCTTGCGGAACGGCGTTCACCCTTTCATCGAAAATGGACAATCGCTACATTGCGCGCACGTGTTCGATGCGCAGCAAGTGCTTTGGCTGCGCTGGAACGCCGATTTTATCCACGCAGAGAAAGCGATGCCGCTGCCGGTCAGACGGTCATCGTGGAGCCAACGATTTGGTGACGACGAATTCCCACCTCGTCATCACACTCTCTCTACCGTCAGAGAACACCATGACAACACAGAACAACAGCAGACAACGTAAAACACGCACAACACACAGCTGATAACATTCGGGACGTGCCACGCCTTGACACATATAATTCATTCTAAGCTTAAGCTTATCAGCACAGAAAAAATTATAAAGCACATAAACTTTACCTAGTTTCTGGGCATATGAAAACAAACACACGGCACCCCTATCAATGAAGTTCCTTGTACTTGTGGCGGTATAACTAAAGAAAATCTCAAATTTAAAATATGTCTTATGAATTGCTTCGCAAGCGCGAAAATGAAATTACAATTACCTGTTTCATACAAGCTTCCTCCAGCCCTCCCGGGCAGTCACTCATCGCGTCGGAGGAAATTTTCGGTACTAGCACCCGCTTGCTTTCACTGGGTTTCCACGTCACTCAGCGATTCTGAAACGACCGGTGCCGACAGTTACTCCCACATATTGTGCTTAAAGCTCTAACTTTTAAATTAAAGGAGATGGTCAGTAGACTGGGCATAACGCGTAGGGAGACTAGAACTTACCAAACAGCTTTAGGATCCGCGCCTTGAAGAAGTCCGATTACGTTTCGTCACACCAGAAGGCTTGACGGGCAGAAATTCTCCACATCAGAAATTGAGATGATATGTGGCTCATGGTCGTCCTCAAGACGTACGCTTGCATAATCGTTCGTAAAATTCCGGCCGCTCGACTGGTCTCGACTCTTCCACGTGCTTCAGGCGGTTAGATGTTTAGACTTCCCGCGAACGTTGCTTCGGGTTTTCCACGCTTCCATCCTCCGGCCGGAACCGTTCGGTTTATCGCCGTCAGACTTTCTGACGCAGGGGATGTATCACGTGACTATAATACTTCTGTATTTTAACTCTTGTTTTTGTTTGCTGAAGTAAACAAATACTTAAAAGATTTACTTATTGATCTTAATTTAGCAAAACATTTGCATAAATTGCACTTTAAAAACTTATTTTTGTTTTATATGTCACTCCAGTGACTCCAGCTCACTCTATATTGTCACGTGGTGTAACCCGCAAGGGTGACTCGGACTGATGCACTTAAGAAAATTATAAACGTTTCTAAAAATTATAGTATTAATTAATTTTCAAATGTAAATACTAAATATATATTAAACTTATAACGAAGTAATTTTTTATTTGTCATTTTAAGTAGAAATTGTATTTGCTGCGGGATGACGTCGGCGCGAATTTTAAAATTTGGATTTGAGACATGTAGGGTGTCGCGCTGTGCGACCATGAACCCAAACAAAATAAATACTTGGAGCCAGGAAGTATACCCAGCTTGCCAAGGACAACAGGCCGGAGACGAAGTTGTGTCCTGAAAAATGCTGCAACAGGTCAGGGCCCCGGACCGACGTCGCCGACAGCAGTTTCTGTCGGCTCGGTTGTCTCGGAACACGGTGAGACAGAAAATCCCCGTGAACTAAGTAGTACCAATGAAATCGGAAGCGATCACAGTACTGGGCCAGTTAGTGAAGACACAAGTGATAAAATGGTGAAAGGCGACGGGAGACTTGAAGACGATTTCCTGTCCAAGTTTCCGAAGAGGCCACTGCCAAAGTCGAATGTAACGAGTCCGACGTACCCTGTTTCGGCTGGCCTTAATTGGACGCAGGTTGAAGGGCTTTTGAATCTCGAAAACTTCCTTGCTGGAGTGGACACTCTTCCCGGTACCAAGGAAAAGTACAACATTGGGAAGCCAGAAGCCAAACTAAAGGCCCAAACTGCCAACAAGCGCAGGCGTAAAATGCCTTTCAAAAAGGAACTTCCTTGCTCAACTACAAAGTGGAAAGCGCTGCCTGACACCTACTCTGTGTGAAACAAAGTGCAATCATAATTTCGGGAAGGTCATCCTTATTTCGTGTATGTGTGTGTGTGTGTGGGGGGGGGGGGGTGTCGGTGTGTGTGTTTGTTTGATGTGCATTTTATGTGCTTTTTAATGACGTCTATGGTGTTATTGAATTATTCGATGTTATTCGGCACTACCGGCTTTTTTTCTGTTAATAAAAAGCATGCGCACGATAGAATGTGCACGTGATCTGCCGCCCCAGAACGAGCGCGCAGCCTCTGCTAGGGCTCAAACAGGATACGTTCACATGGCAAAATGGAAGCCTGAAGTATCGCATTTTTTCGCCAACACCGCCAAAGTTATGAAGTTCTGATGTCGGAAGTCACAGAGAGCTTTTGACCAATCGTGGGAGATGATAATAGGATTTTTGAGTCAGTGTTATTCTATTTTTGACCCGGTTTTACTCTGATTTGCTCGGTTCTGGAGCGAAATTTATATAAAATCGAGAAGGTTCCACTCCGAAACCAGGTAAAACTGAATAAAACGGAGTAAAGTCGAATGTGAATACATAATCGAGTTGGTGCAAAATGGAGCTAGAAGTTCTTAAATGGCCACTTTTTGAAAATCGTTTTACGCTATTACTGTTACTGAGACATCCTGGAAAACAAGAGGACAGAATTCACCGCTAAAACTGCAGAGTTCCGATGATACCTGAATTTCGTGGTTTGCCTATATATAATTATTCATAAACCTTGTGCGTACTATATGCACACACAATGTTCTCGTTCCCCATAGTCTTTTTTTATGTTCCACTGGCAGCCGCATGTTTTATAATACGAAAGAGGACAATACGTAAGTAATCAGGAAATTCTAAAACACGTGACAAAAAAGAGTTCATCTTCACTTTATTAACTGAATGATTTATTTAATTAGTGTCTATATGGCCCAACCCAAGTTATATAGCTAGAAAGAAAAGGTTTATTTGGCAGATAGGACCATCGTGATACCGCAGCCGGGCTGGGGAGGCGTATCTGCATGGGAGCCTGCCCCCCCCCCCCAAACCTTCCATTTGGTGGGGCCTCCTCTCCCCCTCCCCCTCATACAGCATTTTGTCATGGGCGAATCAAAATCCTGGCTGCGTGCCTGCCATCGGGTATGTTTGCGGTAAAAGTATTTTCCTGTGCTCAAAACATAAAACTTTAGTATATAACACCTTTAATTTCTCCACTAAGCATACTGTTTAACCTGATAGATGCCCACTTAATAGATTTCATGTTCTGTATGATCCTCATCTCAAATGGTCCAACAGAAATTCCCAGTCGACCATTAAAAGTTCTCGATCCGAAATGCATTTCATTTGACCAATGAAGCTTTCAGTTTAACCAGTACAACTTGTTATTGGTCCTATAGAAGGACCAGTAGGCACTTGTATTGGACCAGAAGACATTCGTGTTGTTCCCATAGAAGTTTCTACTTGTCCCAGGCATGTAGCCAGGGGGGGGGGGAGGCCGAAATCTTCCATTTTGCTGGGACCTCCTCTCCCCCTCCCCTCATACAGCATTTTGTCATAAGCGAGCCCCCATCTCCCCCCCCTCGAACCAAAATTCTGGCTACGTGCCTGACTTGTCCCATAGAAGTTCCTAATGGTACAATAGAAGTCTGTATTGGTACGATATAACTTTTTATCGGCCCAGTAGAAATGCCCATTGGTACGACAGAAATCCTATTGATCCCATAAAAATCTCTATCGGTCCCATAGAAAATTTTTGCTAGGGTGTGCTAATTTGGCAATTGAGCATTGTCACTGCCATAGTGCACCGAGTTCGCTTCTCTGCAGTGCATGGCTCATTGCTATCTCCCGTACAATGGCTCTGCCACATAGCGCCACTGGCTGCAATGAGCGGCAATGAGCAAACTGAGTGTCGTGCACATTGACACAATTGGCATCATGGCGCTTGCCCTCTAAAGTTGACTTTCCCTCAACCTATTCTTGTGCCTTCCCCCGTGCTGCGGCTTCTCTGCAGCATTTCCACTTGCACCAATGTGCAAAACATCGGATTTTCACATCGGCGCCAATTGCACATTCATGCTCATAGGTTTTGGCTATGCATTTCAATTGGAAAAGGCCTGCCATTTCCAGCAGGGTTCCCCTTCCTCCACCCGCACACACATACACCGGGAAAAGCTGCTGGCTACGCCACTGGTTAGCGCTATGTCAACCTTCTAAATATGCGCTAATGCAAGCGACATTCATTCCTGTTCTTGCTCTTTATGAACGTCGATGTTCTAAACCGTGTCTGCGTTCGCGCCACACCCTAAGTTTATTTAACGCTCGGCAGCAGCTTCAAAGAGTGCCAACCATGTCCGCCAACCTTTTGTCTAAGGAAGACGGAGGTCGCCCTCCCGGGCGGTCATACCCGACGCCGACTTCCGCCCGCGCAGAACATTTCCTTACCTGCATACAGTGCACACGACTTGGATCTTCGACTGTCAAAGTCAATCCAGCGCTCTTGGTGACATCGTAAGAAGAGACTGAGCCGAACAGAACAATAAAGAACGTTCCTGCGCTGGGACGCCTCCGTCGAACGCTCGAGAAGCAAGACCGATATGCCGTTATGACCGAGAGCGTTGGCGGGGAAGGCGCCCGACCCGCCGACGCTCCCGGTCGGCCGGGCGGGCGCTCTCCCACGCATGCGCGAGAGAATGACGTGTCATACGAGGAGACCAATTAGCGATTTCATTTGCGCCTTTCCACAGCCAATCGCAGCGCCCAGGCTTTGGCAGTGCTTAAACAGGTGTACCCTCTGGGAGGTAATTGCTTACCACCTTGGTGCCCCTTCGCGGCGAACTTCACCTTGTAGCACCGCATTCCTAGTGCCTGCTGCGCCTGAGGAGGTAACAAGCGGGGCGCTTCGCCCCTGGCCGGGAGGAGGGTGGTGAAGGCGGTCTGTTACCTCCTCTTGGTCCCCTTCTTTCTTAGAGTGTGGCGACGATAATCCATCTGTTTCCTTGCGACAATGGTGGTAAAGAACTGAGTGATCCATTCCGACCTGCTGGAACGGTGCGGTCAGGGGAGCAATCGGCTGCAGTAGACCTGCCGGCTTCGTCGGCGGTTTCTTGCGTCGCTGGCACTCGTGGCACGACCGTGTGTAGAAGTGAACGGTCTTCGGCAGCTGGGGCCAGTAATGCATTTCACGAATTCGGGCCAGCGTACGGCTGTAACCAAGGTGTCCGGACGTCGGATCGTCATGGCAGGCTTGAAAGACCTCCTCTGGAAGGTCAGCCGCGATCACCAGC
>JAZHYW010054602.1:0-30957 GCA_037355805.1 Ixodes ricinus
CGAAATGTGACGACACCCGTGAGGTTTCGAGCCTACGAAGCTACCGGGCTTCGTCGCGATCGTTGAATGGACTCAAGGCCAGCTGATTACCACCGCCACGAAAATTATAAGAGGTCTATAGATTCCTGCGAAGCAATCAAACATACAAGACACACTGATGCAACAAAACATATAAGACACCACAGTATGCTACGACTAAAGCAGCACTCAGTTCAAGGAAGAGTCCATGTACTAAAGTCCCCTGGCTGACTCCCCGAGCTGGATGAGTCGCCTGCGGACGAGCCCAGCAGGTGCCCGGAATCTCTCGTCTCGGAGAAGGCGCGTCGAGTTCCCAGCGCGTTGGAAGTCAGCCTTTCTTCCTTCTCTCCGTCGTTGTCTGCCCTCTTCGCTGCCGTCAGGCCGCCCCGTCCGTGAAAAACCTCCCCCCACCTTTGTACCGTGCCGTCTCCTCTTTTATAGGGTCGCTGTCGGTGCTCTAGCAGTTGGCAGCCAATGGTGGCCGAACGACCCACCGGCGTCATGTTCAGGCCCCGCCCACTCCATCCCCTCGAGGATCACGCGCACAAACGCACACGCTGTAGTGTAGTGGCTTCACCTCCCGGCGCCGAGGAACTCGCCTCGATGAGCCGTGCCTGGAGTCGGGAACCGAGGCACGCTGTCGGTCCGCAGACACCGACCACGATGTCGATTACCCCTCTCACAGGCGCGCGCCGCGGCTCAGGTAACCCGAACCGACCGCACTCACCCGGAGGTCCCGCCGCCGCGTCGTCCGTTGACCCGGATTCCCGGCCGGCAACACTTGGTTCCCGGGACACGAACACGGTGTCGGATGGCGGCTTCCGTCAACAGCAGCTCAAGGCTTGTCCAAGCAGCGTTCACCGGTGTCGGTCCGGATCAGAAAAGAAAAGGCCTGGTCCAGGGGCCTTTCACAACACTACTCCGAAGCCTTTTGCGCGATCACCATGAGTCACTGCCCGTTGCCTCTCGCTCTTGAAAGACGGACACTCACACCCACACACCCGCGCGCGCACCAGGCCGGATCGGGTTGGGCCCGAGCGCCCCATTTCGAGGATCATCCCAAGACGGGTACGTCACAGAAAGCACTCCGCGCTTTTTGCTGTGATGCATCCGCTGTGCGGCCTGTGCCCAAGCCAGTGTTGGACAAAATACTCGATAAAAGTATTTAAGTTAAGTTACTAAATACCTGCTTCATAAAGTATTTAAAATACTACTCAAGTTACTTTCACTGTAAAGTATCTTGAGTAGAGTACAAATACTTAGAAATGTATCTCAGTTACTTTTGAAGATACTTCCGCATTGCTTAATTTGTATAGACGTCATTGACAACGACAATCATGCAGCTACGCAAATCTGGATTACCAGAATGGTTTATTAGCACGCAATAACACAAAACGGAAAAAAAGAAGTAGCAAAATATTGTCACGAATGATAAATGATGAGGTGGCGAATAACTGAAGAAACTAAACGTTCAATGGGGCGAACTTGTTCCCAAAACAAAATAGAGAAAGCCTAGCGTCGCAGGCGTCGATGTCGGCGGAACAGCAGGATCGACCGCTTGGGCGAGACTGACTCCGGACCGACACTCGGAGCACCTTTTGTACCCACGTGGGTTTCTGGAACATTCGGCGTAGAAAGTTCGGCGCGCAGAACATTCGTAACTCGATCAGGCGACAAAATTCTCGAACTTACCAGAATGTCAAATTGAAAGAATAAATAAAAGAGAAGTCCGCTTTCTGGTATCGAACCCGGAGCCTCCGCGCGGGAGCCAAGCACGGTAACCATTCGGCCACGCGCTCTTTGGGCAACGCGCGTGGCAAACACACTGATAGATGTTACAAAACATTTCTGCGACAACACGAAAGAGGTCGCTTCTGATCTCCTCCCCAATATGGGGAGGAGATTAGAGTGCCTCAATGTTGTTGGCCAGCGGCCAACAACATTGAGGCACTCTAGAGGAGATCAGACCATGGCGCCCAAGCGGTTAACTTTAGAACTAGATGGATGGGGACAACAAATGCAATGACTCAGCGCTCGGCTGACTTAACTGAACGCGGCGTCAGTGTTCGGCTGGAGTTCGTGTTTTCCGGTGAGGGGGAGGAGGGGCTCTTTTGTAACCACTCCGGCCTGCATGAGCAATGCAGCATGCACGGTGCCCAGGCCTTGTGTTGGGTAAACCCCGAGGTGTGGGGGTGACAAACGGGTCAGAGCGCTTCGCCAATAGTGACATCGCTGAATATCACATCCTGCGGCGCACCTTAGACGCATCGTTTAACTACAATCCATATTCCCTATACGAGGAGTTCACTATAAACGAGCTTGGGACACGGATATGAGTGAATGGATAACAAAGAGGACCCACATAATAGCCACGGCAGTGGTCGCACCTTCTTCAAGTAGGTTGCGTTCAGAAAAGCACTCAACGTTGGGGGACACTTTGTTGGCATTTTGAGAGGTAATCCAGCTCCTATAGTTCGTTTCCTGTACTGTTCTCTGCTTATCAATGTTCGCTTACAGACAGTGTTCGCGAGAGCAATAAGTGCCAAACTAATAACACAAAAAAACTCGACGTTTTGCTTTAGCGGGGTCAAATATACAAAAAGCAAAACAAAATGTCTACTTTTTGTGTGTGTCCACTTATCATTTTTTTCTATTTGTTATTTTCTTGACACTCAAGTCTGCATTGTTCTTGTAGGTCGTTTCCCGGTCTGCATGCGCCTCAGGGTGGCATCTGTACTTCCGTAAAACCACACCTTTTATTTGAAGATTTTTTGGGGGGAAGCGCCTTTGGGAAGGCGAGGGGACAACCTTCATTGTACGAACTTTGGGCTGAAATATGAGTCACAGTCGGCAAAAAAGCGATATTTTCACGAGCTCAGTTAAAGTCACCGTAGCTAATCGGAACTAGCAACAGGATTCGGTTGCTCGAAAGAATGTTCACGTTTGCTCGTGCCACGCCCACGCCACTTCATACCGAAAAACTCGGAAAATGGCGGAATGTCAAAAATGTATTTAAGATAATGAGTACAAGATACTCGGAATTGTAATTAAAATAGAGTATTAAATACTCTCCATCAAAGGTATTTGCAAGATACCAAGATACCCCAAAAAGTATTTAAGATACAGTATCTTGAGTAGAGTATTTGAGATAGGCACAAGTCTGGCCCAAACGCATCAGCCGACCACAGCTTACACTAGAACGAGCACTGCATCACTCGGATGTATGCGCTCGATCAACAATCAATCCGTTGACGAATATTTGCTTTTCGCGTTTGCGGCCAATAGTGACGTGACAACACTTATCGTGCACTTCTGAATGACAAGTTCAATGGTGTACTTAAAAGCATGAGTGGAAGCTTGGAGTAATGGCATCTGGTGCCCAAGTACGTCACAACCACGTGATTTCTCGATTTGCTCTTGGGTTGAGGATTGAAGCTAAGGAGGAAGAGGTTGAAAAATTATTTTATAGTTTTATTTAAACTTTAATACCCCATACTGTTACGGTTTTAATGGCGGCTCGCGGTGGGTTTTAGAATACCTAACGTTGTCGCCACTGCGCGTGCGGTGAACGCTAACCTATAGCTATATGTTACAGATGATGACATCATCGGAGGTATACGACTTCATTTAGTTTTATAGCAGGCCGCAAGACAACGAGGCCTAAGCCTAACGCTGGCGTATACAGGTATCCGTTAGTTCCACGGATCCCCAGACGCTCAGTGATGATACCTAATAAATAAACGTCTGATCTTACCCTTGTGGCAGTTACGATCAAGATTTGCAGAAACTGTTAACATTCGTTTACTGTACTGACGGCTAGCTCCTGGTTAGCCCAGTTGGTGGAGCGCTTCGCCAGTCTTGGAGGGTCTGGGGTCGGTTTCTGAACCTGGCGGATATTTTCAGCGGCGACAAGTCGCCTAGGAGGCAAGAAAGTCTGCTCCATTTCACGTATGATTAAATATTTTCATGCGTAAATCTGTTCCACCTTAGGAATGTCTCCTCAATTATTATATGTATTTGATATAACGAATTGCGTGCAGTGTTATCAAGGGTGCCGGAACATTACGTGGTTCGGCTCACTGCATAATTTTTATCTAGTTAAGAGACTTGAGGAGGGTCAGATGTCAATCAAGCCCGATATTAGAACCCTTCTTCATAAAACAAACGCAATGGGAAAACTCTTTGTCAACCATCAACACAACGATTGCGGGAATCGAGAGCGATCTTCAGTCACTTTCCGAAACTAAAGCCGAAGTGTGCGGCATTCGAAATGCGCTTGTCGGTCAGGCAACCGCAACAGCCTCGGTTCTCACTCGGAGTGACGATCAGGAAACCGTTCCCGTTGTTGCAACTTGCTTTTCCGAGGTATTCCCGACACGCGCGGTGAGTCACGGTCATCGTCGGAACAAAAAGTTGTTGGATTCACAGAAGAAAAAATTGGTATTTCTTTAGCGAGTTTGACATCGAACGTGCTCATAAAATTGGCAACTTTCAAGAAAAAACCGACCAATCATAACTTGTTTTGCGTCATTTAAAATCAAAAGCCAAATACTACAGAGCAGTATTTGGCTAAAAATACTGTTCGTGCAGCTCCGAAGTGTTTTCTGCGAAAATATTCGTGCTGCACGCCATAACCTAGTCCTTTTGCCAAACAACAATCGTAATCTTTTAAACTACGATTGAACAAACTTCACATTGGTCCTAAGACATTTCATATACGATGCCCAGTCAGACACTGTAATAGAGCTCCTCAGATAGGGGAACGGTGGGAGTGTTTCTACTGATACGGCTAAATCGCAGAGTGTCATAAGTGTTCTTTACGCAAACACACGTACAACGTAATACCTAAGCGTGATGATTTGTCTTCACTGATAAGTTCATGTGATGCTGATGTTGTCTTGCTGTCAGAAACATGGCTTGATCCTGACATTGATGATAATGAAATATTACCAGATCATCCTAACCTCAACATCTACACGGAGTGACAGAGCGGATCGTCGAGGAGGAGGGGTACTTATCGCTGTTAACAAAACTATTCCATGTCATATAGTGTCTATCCAAAATGTCCTTGAGAGTTTGGGTTTGCATGAAATGTTTCCTCGGCTTTTTTGCTTGGTGTTTGCTACCGTCCACCCAACGCTTTACGTGACTTTGTGATTGCCTCCACGATGATTTGTCTTTCTCGGCAGCAGATAGTAAAACAACTTTTTGGCCATTTTAACCATCTGGATATTGACTGGAATACGTAGACGCCAACCAGCTCGGATGAAAAAGAAATTAAGCCGAGATTTTATTGACTTGTGCCTTTCCTTTAATCTCTCCTAACTATACCCGTTGTCACCTCAAGAAAAAAGTAAGTTTTGCGCATTGTTCATAACGTGGCGCGAAGTAGCTCTTACAAGATTTTGTTGTCGGAGGAAAAAGCGATGCTTTGGTGTTTGGAACCTGTACGTCTTGATAAGACAACGTATATATAATCTCAAATTCCCTACAAATGCCTTAATTATCAACATAAGGGGGAAGTTAGTAATACTCCGCGAGGAGCCGTCCTTTTTTTACTACGGTTCTTTAGGTGAAAACGGGCATAGTACTTTCTTACACGAGTCACCTACAGCAGTTCAAATGTGCTCGATTTAGTGCTTAGTGCTGATTTCTCATCTAGCTAAGTCATTGTCTCCTATCGCATCTAACTTATCGCAATGACTAGCCACCCACATAATGTCCACCTGGCCGTATAACCCACCTGCACAAACCGCATTAGAGTAGCTTTCACAGTTTTTTTAAACAAACCTGTAAGTATAAAAAAAACACCCTGTATATATATATATATATATATATATATATATATATATATATATGTATATATATATATATATATATATATATATATATATATATATATATATATATATATATATATTTCCAAGACTATTTAGCACGGTATATCGCAAAATCCAAATACCTTTAAGAGAGGAGGATAAGGAGGAATAGGAAAGGAAGGGAGGAGGAGGAGCAGGGGAGAGCACAGGAGGAGGAGAGGGCATATCCTCCCCTCCTCCTCCTCAAGAGCTGCGCTCTAATTCGGCATTACAGGGATTCTAAACGTGTTTTCATTTTTTTCTTGTCTTTTTTTTTCTGGTGGGAAGGGGGCGGGGGTTATGTACGAGGGGGACCCAAAAGAAACCGAACTCATTTTTTAAGCAGAGCTTTGCAGTACCGCGTTTTGCCACCAGGAGTTGATAGAGCAGACATTGCTGAGTCATTGGGGTCTAATTCCCGTCCTCGAAGAAGGTTAGGACTGAGGTGCGGCTGGGTTTATAGTGACAAAGTGTTTTGTGTGGTGCGTCGTTTTTGCAATGTCTGATTTCTGTGAACAGCGTACGGCGGTTAAATTTGCTTGTTTTTGCCCGAAAAAAGTGGAACAGAAACTATTGAACTGTTAAAAATGGCGTACACCCGACCTTGCCCGTGCGACTTTTTTTTGTTTCCTAGAATGAAAAAAGAAATGAAAGAAGCGTTTTGCTGACGTTGCTGAGGATGAAGAAAAAAACGACGGAGGCGCTGTCAAGTATCACAAAAGATGAATTTAAACAATGTTTCGACACATGGATTAAAAAGATTAGACAAGATGTATTAGTGCAAGTGGACAGTACTTTGAAGGAGATTGAACGTTTGTACTTGAAATGGGAATAAATAAGTGCAAAAAAATTTAGTTCGGTTTCTTTTGGGTCTTCCCTCGTATGCGTATATAGACCGTTGCAACTCAAGTACATAGGGCAAGGGAAACAAAGGCCGGGGAGGAGGAAGCAGACGGAGCGCTGGAGAGAAGAGGGGGAAACCTCCTTCTCTCTCTCGCGCTCCGCCCGCTTCCTCCTCTGCTTCTTTTCCCTCGCCCTACCTTCTTGACGTTGAGTATTTTTCTTCTGCTTCTGTATGAGTCTGACCTACTATACTGTGCATAAATAAAAAAAATAATATATTGGTGTGTCTGTACGCTTTTTCCTTTCCTTTTTACTTATGTAAATATATCAATAAATTAGGAGTAAAGAGAATGAACAAGGCGCCGGAGTACCTGATTCATCCAACGGACGAACTTTTCACACCGGAAGCGATATGTAAATCTCTAAAGAAAAGAAGCGTGCCCCTTCCACGGTTTTTGCATTTTGTTTTCTGAATTCAAAGGAGTCCTTTCTCTCTCTACCTCCCTCTCTCATTTACAACCCTCCACCCTACCCCGCCTCTTCCGCGCCATGCCGCCGCCGATCCGTTGACCCCCGCGCAGTTCACGCCGCCGCCAGAAGAACAAAGTGGTTGGCTGAGCAGCTCCTCGACCGGATCGCATCGCAGAAATGTCTGGTCCCCTGCGCGACTTCTCAAAACGCGTCGATTTTCTTCCGCGATGGTCGCTTTTGCGATGAATGTTATCGCGCGACTGCTGCACATCGCCGGTGTGAACGCGCCTTTATCGTTAATTGTGCATTTGTTGGTGCTCCGTGCCAATAAACTCACTTGCGCTTGAGAACTTTGCTTGTCTTGCCCGTTTTTTTTATTTCTCCTTTTCTCAGGGTTTTCAACTGTGTCGTTTAAACAGCTCGCTTGCACTGCTTACCTTCCTGACGGCGTCCTAGCGTTCTCGCGTCGCCCGGTTTCGCCTTTCGACCACTTCGACCCGAGGGGCGCGTCGGGGCGCGTCGACGGCGCCGACCGACCCGACTGACATCGCAGCTCCGCTTGCTCCGCTGTGTTCGTGACTGACTCCGGCCGACTCCGCCCCACTCCCGAAGTGATCACCTGCCTCCGCCGTGTTCCCCGCGCTGGACCCCGGTGTCCGCCCGTGTGCCCGTGAACCCTGGGAGTTCGGGAAGAAGAAGTGTTCAGAGCCAGAAGCTCGATTTTTCGCTCCTTCTAAAACCAAACGCTTTAGGCCAGTTAATTCAATTTTCATCACGAACGGAAACCATCTACCATCAGCAATTCTGCTCGGCGACAGCCCGCCGACCACAAATGGAGGGCCAACCTCTTCTGTGAGTAGCAGAAAGCGTTTGACGCCCAATCTGCCTGCCAAGATGGACGCCATCACCGACCACATAAATTCCAATGGCCACCAGGAGGATGGACGCCCACTGCTTCACCCTCCTCAATCGGTTCTTCAAGAAGTAAGTGGATCAGTATCAGACGAGAACATACCATCCAAGCGAATCCGTACCGCCGATGCCGAGAGGGACCAAGGCGAGGATAACACCTCATTATATTCAATGAGGGACATAACCGATGAGACCGACAATGACGTACCGTACACTGTCGTGACATACCGAAAAAACCGGGCAACAGGAATTCCTGTAGTCTTCAAGCCCACAACACCAAACACGTCCTTCTGGCGTGTAAACCCAAATGTACTTGCCAATGAGATTATAGCGGTGACACAAGAAAAGATTGTTTCGCACAAGATCAACAAAGAAGGCAATCTCTCCGTAAATGTTGCATCCCTGGACTCAGCAAACAAGCTTCTCGCAGTCACCTCTCTCGGAGAGATCCAGGTAACTGCTCATATTCCGGAGGCATATTCCAGGAACTATGGAAAAGTAAAACATGTGCCACTTGAATACAGCAACGACGAGCTCTTGGAGTATTTAAAAGATTTTGGAGTCGTGTCCGTTCAACGTCAAGTGGCCTACCGACGCCAGGATGACGGAATTGTGGAACAACACCCTTCAACGACAGTCGTCCTCACTTTTCGGACGGACCGAGCCATGCCTCAGCGCGTCTACCTCGGATTCACAAGCCATCCCGTTGAAGAATACTTTGGACAGGCAGTTCAGTGCTTCAACTGCCAAAGGTACGGACATCTCGCCAGGAACTGCAGAGGAGAACGTCGTTGCAAGGTGTGTGCAGGACCACACAGCCACAAGGAGTGTAGCTCCAGAAAAGAACCAAAATGCGCCAACTGCAGCGGCAACCACTCATCCACATATTCCGGATGTCCGCGAAAAAAGGCCGCCACTGCTGCAAAGCAACTTTCTATCATCAACGGAAGGCAAACAAGGCGCCGAGCTCCGTCACCAAATCCACAAGTTGTTCGCCGCCAACCACGACCAGAGCATCCCAACGGAGCACCTACAAAGAAAACTTACAGTGAGATCCTGAAGCGTCCTCGCAAGGATCAAAAAGATCAAAGAAATACACAAGAGGACGACTTTCTTCCCTTGGAGGAGCGCCCAGGGAGGTCGACAATGCCAACACCCGTACCAGCACCTCGTCGATCACGGAATACTCAAGCGCCTCCCGCCGGAACACCAGAAACATACCCAATGTCAAGCCAGACACAGCATCCACGAAAACAAAAAGATCTTGCACAGGTACTCCTACCTATGTTATTTGTGGCGTTAAAGGCTATCATACAAGAATACCCTGGGGCAAACAACCTCCCAGAAGTAGAGGCTCTGCTTACTATGGAGCGATTGATAATTCCCATTAGTGATCGCCGCTATCACAGATAGCGTACGTCAGCACAATGGATGATCATTACAAGAAAGCCTCTATCATACAGTGGAACGCAAGAGGTTTGCGATCACGACTTTCTGATTTCAGGCAGCTCGTTTTTAAATACAGTTTCCCCATCATTGTAATCTGTGAATCAAACTTACCTAAAGACATTCAATTGTCACGGTATGAAAAATTTGACTCAGCATGCACTAATAGTGCAAGTCGTGTGACAATGTTCATTCGAAGAGATCTTACATATACCGCACACGTCGTTTCAACCCACCCGACCAACGAATATGTTTGCGCCACGATTTCAAATGGAAAAGTGAAGTTCACATTAATCGCAGCATATATACCACCAAAGTCCCTATTCGACAGGCAGCATTTGGAGTCTATCCTAAATACAATGCCACTGCCATATATTCTAACAGGTGATTTTAATGCCCATCATCCAATATGGGGGAGCATTCGGACAAACCTGCGGGGAAGGCACTTGGCGGAATTAGCTGACGATTACCACTTATCTACCATTAATGACGGAACCCCGACATATTTCTACGGAACGGACGGCAGCAGCTGCCTTGACTTAACATTTGTTTCGGCAGCACTAACATCGCAAACAACATGGTTTGCAGACATTGAAACTCGTGGTAGTGACCACGTACCCACGTACACAACAATTAATGGGTTCACCAATGTTCGGAAAACAAACTTCCTACAACGAACCAACTGGCATATGTTCGAAGAAGCAATGACGAACGAATGCAAAAATGTTACTGAACTATCTCACTTTGAAAAGGTCATTGTATCCTGTGCAGAAAAAGCAACACGTGATTTTAACGTCCCGTCTACGCAAAAAACAATTGACGCAGAATATGAGCGCCTCCGCGCTATACGTCGCAGGGCAGAACGACGATCCAGGAGGACTAAAGACATCAAAGATCTCCGCGAATTGCGCAGAGTGCAAAAGAAAATCTGTCGTCATTTTAAGAAGCTCGCTCGGCATTGCTGGAGGACGATGTGCGAAAATATAGATCCCAGAAAGCCATTATGTAAAATATGGAAGATCTCACGAGGTCTTAAATCTTCTCCTTCGCAACTCCATCCATTTCGCTCGCTTGCGTTGTCAAGAAATTGTTCAGAGAAAGAGGTGGCAAACCAGTACTGCATTTTGTTGACAACATACACAACCCTTTCGAACCAATCTTCATCTCGTACCACAATCGAGCCAGTATTTCGTGAAGAAGCTATGGACGACCTTTTCACAATGAGCGAACTGGACGCTGCGCTGTCTTCAGTAAAGCCTCACACCTCTCCGGGACCTGACGGCATACAGTACAGTTATTTGATACATATGGGGAAGGAAGCGCGAAAGCTTCTTTTGAATATATACAACTCTTCATGGATCAATGAAAATGTTCCTGGCTCGTGGAAAGAGGCAAGGATTGTGCCACTTCTCAAACCGGGCAAATCGCCACTTCAATTAACTTCGTACCGTCCTGTCGCGCTCGCGAGTTGCATTGGAAAAATCATGGAAAAAATGATTTACCGCCGCCTAGATTGGTATCTTGAACAGCGAGGGATATATCCAGAAATCATGCAAGGATTCCGTCGAGGAAGAAGCTCCATTGATGGAGTCATTGACCTCGTAACTTACATACAACAGGAGCGAGCACATCGTAAAATCACAATAGCGGCTTTCTTAGATATCAAAGGAGCATTTGACAATGTCACTCACGAAGCGATATTTCAAGCTCTCAGCGAAATTGGGATTGGGGGACACTTATACAGGTGGATAAGAAGCTACCTCACAGGAAGATCAATTTTTATGTCTACAAAAGAAGGAAACACGCTTTCTTACCCGGTGACCCGCGGTGTCCCTCAGGGAGGCGTTCTCAGTCCCATATTATTTAATATCGTTCTCATCCGTCTCGCCAAAATACTGCCCCCAACCATCCAGGCATCTTTCTACGCCGATGATATCTGTATTTGGGCCTCTGGATCTACACGAGTTCAAGCCAGTGTTGGACAAAATACTCGATAAAAGTATTTAAGTTAAGTTACTAAATACCTGCTTCATAAAGTATTTAAAATACTACTCAAGTTACTTTCACTGTAAAGTATCTTGAGTAGAGTACAAATACTTAGAAATGTATTTCAGTTACTTTTGAAGATACTTCCGCATTGCTTAATTTGTATCGACGTCATTGACAACGACAATTATGCAGCTACGCAAATCTGGGTTACCAGAATGGTTTATTAGCACGCAACAACACAAAACGGAAAAAAAAGTATCGTAGGGCTATTTTATGCAGTCCGACTATAAAGAGCAAAATATTGTCACGAATGATAAATGATGAGGCGGCGAATAACTGAAGAAACTAAACGTTTAATGGGGCGAACTTGTTCCCAAAACAAAATAGAGAAAGGCTAGCGTCGCAGGCGTCGATGTCGGCGAAACAGCAGGATCGACCGCTGGGGCGAGACTGACTCCGGACCGCCACTCGGAGCACCTTTTGTACCCGCGTGGGTTTCTGGAACATTCGGCGTAGAAAGTTCGGCGCGTAGAACATTCGTAACTCGATCAGACGACAAAATTCTCGAACTTACCAGAATGTCAAGTCGAAGGAATAAATAAAAGAGAAATCCGCTTTCTGGTATCGAACCCGGAGCCTCCGCGCTAGAGCCTCCGCGTGAGAGCCAAGCGCGGTAACCATTCGGCCGCGCGCTCGCTCGGCAACGCGCGTGGCAATATCACTGATAGATGTTACAAAGCATTTCTGGGACAACAAGAAAGAGGTCGCTTGGGCTCCTCGCCAATATGGGGAGGAGATCAGACCGTGGCGCCCCAAGCGGTTAACTTTAGAACTTGATGGATGGGGACAACAAATATAATGACTCAGCGCTCGGCTGACTTAACCGAACGTGGCGTCAGCGTTCGGCTGGAGTTCGTGTTCGCCGGTGAGGGGGAGGAGGGGCTCTTTTGTTACCACTCCGGCCTGCATGAACAATGCAGCATGCATGGTGCCCAGCTCAGCACAAAAGCCCGAGTGGGTCAAGTTCGCATCCTCTGAGGACTGCTTTCGGGGAGATCCGGCACTTAACGTCACTTCACTAATTGTTGGTATTTTTTCATTACACTGTGCTTCGCGCTCTATTAAAAAAGATGACACGAACATGCCCACAAGGCCTGTGAGCATATGCACAGGCCTTGTGTTGGGTAAACACCGAGGTGTGGGGGTGACAAACGAGTCAGAGGGCTTCGCCAATAGTGACATCGCTGAATATCACATCCTGCGGCGCACCTTAGATGCATCGTTTAACTACAATCCATATTCCCTATACGGGGAGTTCACTATAAACGAACTTGGGACACGGATATGAGTGAATGGATAACAAAAAGAACCCACATAATAGCCACGGCAGTGGTCGCACCTTCTTTAAGTAGGTTGCGTTCAGAAAAGCACTCAACGTTGGGGGACACTTTGTTGGCATTTTGAGAGGTCATCCAGCTTCTAGTTCGTTTCCTGTACTGTTCTCTGCTTATCAATGTTCGCTTAGAGACAGTGTTCGCGAGAGCAATAAGTGCCGGACTAACAACACAAAGAAATAAAACCTCGACGTTTTGCTTTAGCGGGGTGAAATATACAAAAAGCAAAACAAAAATGTCTACTTTTTTGTGTGTGTCCACTTCTCATTTTTTTCTATTTGTCATTTTCTTGACACTCAAGTCTGCATTGTTCTCGTAGGTAGTTTCCCGGTCTGCTTGCGCCTCAGGGTGGCATCTTTATTTCCGTAAAACCACACCTTTTGTTTGAGGATTTTTTTGGGGGAAACCCTATAGAAACAAAAGGCGCCTTTGGGAAGGCGAGAACCTTCATTGTACGAACTTTGGGCTGAAATAGGAGTCACAGTCGGCAAAAAAGAGATATTTCCACGAGCTGAGTTAAAGTCACCGTAGCTAATCGGAGCTAGCAACAGAATTCGGTTGCTCGAAAGAATGTTCACGTTTGCTCGTGCCACGCCCACGCCACTTCATACCGAAAAACTCGGAAAATGGCGGAATGTCAAAAATGTATTTAAGATAATGAGTACAAGATACTCGAAATTGTAATTAAAATAGAGTATTAAATACTCTCCATCAAAGGTATTTGCAAGATACCAAGATACTCCAAAAAGTATTTAAGATACAGTATCTTGAGTAGAGTATTTGAGATAGGCACAAGTCTGGTTCAAGCAAAGGCAAGGGTTCAGTCTGCACTAAAGAAAATAACAAATTATTTTAATACTCGTGGACTCGAAATTTCCATTGACAAATCAGCAGCCATTGCGTTCACCCGCCGAAGAATGGACAAATATCCACTTAAGATAGGCAAAAGAACGATACCATACGTTAAATGTCACACATTTCTTGGAGTCACCATCGACAGGGGTCTGACCTGGTCACCTCATATTTTGTACTTGCGCAAAAAGCTCGCCAGTTTTAGTGTTCTTACTCGCTTCATCGGTGGAACCACGTGGGGCGCGACAGTAAGATCCCTATTACAGATATATGTGGCCTTATTTGTCGGCTTACTTCGATATAGCGTTCCCATTCTACATGGCACGTGTCAAACCAACATCAAAGCTCTCAGAGCAGTTCAAGCACGTGGCCTCCGTGGCTGTTTGGGCCTGCCAGCTTGTGCCTCGACTCTGGGCACAGTTGCCGAGGCACGCGCCACACCTGTAGAGGTACTAATGATGCAGGAAACATTGAGAGTTCATCTAAGACATATTACTAATCATAGTCATCACTTACTTGCTGATCTTACTTTTAAACGGCCTTACTCAGAGTATTCAAAGGCACTGTCAAAAATGGAGCAATACATCCCTGATGATATAGGCTCGTTTGACCTTCCAACTATACCTCCATGGAGACTCCCTCTCCCCGTTGTGGAACTTGACATTCAAGGCATCAAAAAGAAATCAAATACACCATTGCTAGTGCTTAAGCAACTCACTTTATCCACCATTGCCTGTTTACACGCGTCAAAAACTCACATATATACGGACGGATCATGTGTCAAAAATAGTTCTACCGCAAGCATTGTGATTCCATCGTATGTCACAACAAGAAACTTCAAACTTAGCCACAAGACATCTTCGACAGCGGCTGAACTTGTAGGACTTCATCAAGCCCTTCGATTTATATTGACAAAGCCACCTCAGGCATGGACGGTGTTTACAGATTCTAAGCCTGCACTCCAAAGCATCTGCACATACCTGCGACGAAGTGAAAATGAACAAATTATTTTCAAACTTTTATGCCATCTTCAGAAATGTATTGATAGGAGACACTCAGTTGAGTTCCAGTGGATTCCTGGACACTGCAAGATACCCGGAAATGAAGCTGCGGATGGTGCTGCGACTTCCGCCCATACCTTATTCCCCAACGTCGAAATACCCTACTCCAGGAGCGACGTCACTTCATTGATAAATCTCCACGCCCGAAATGCAACACAAAGTCTCTGGAAGAACTCTGCACACCATTACCCTCCTCTATATCTACTGGATCCTGACCTAACATACCGTGTGTCACGTAACCTACCCAAGCGAACTGAAGCTGTTCTACACCGATTACGTCTGGGCGTTTCCTACACACAGGAATTTCTGCACCGAATCGGAAAAACACACAATCCGAACTGTCCGGGGTGTGATTGTGTGGAAACTATATCTCATTTATTATGTGAATGTGCACTTTACGATGCAGAAAGAAAACTCCTAAAGAGCATTCTTTCACATCTAGACGACCGGCCATTTACTACGTCCAAAATACTAGGGGCCTGGGACTCGCCACTTAAAGAGGAGAAGGCCGTAAACGCCCTTCTGCGATTTTTATCAGAAACTCGCCTCGAGTTCTGTTTGTAAAAAGTTATCTCCTGTTCAATATTTGTTGTCGTATAGAGGACTATCCGTTTTATAATTTCTGTTAATGTACATGTGCGCAACTGAACTTCGTGCTGGCGCGTGCAAAAACTCGAGTGTTTTGGGTGAACATTGGTGACAATCCAGCACGCACTTTCAGTCTCTTAGTTTTAGTGCCATACTGGAAACTGCGGCATTCTCTTAATTATTGATTCTGCCCTCACAGTGTTAACGTGAGTGCTAGTATGTTACCTTTACCTCCTCTGCTTTTTCTTTCCTCCTTCTTTTATCCTCTCATCCCCTTCCCCAACTCAGAGTAGCCAACCGAGGCAGGCCGCCTTGGTTAACCTCTCTGTTTTCTCCTCCTGCCCTTACCTTCTTCTGGAAGTTCGGCCCTCCACGAGTGCTTGCCGCCGGCCTGGCTGAGACCGCTCCCCCGGCCTCTATCTAATCTCACTTCTTTCGACTGATCTTTCACTCCTACCCCCTCTCCAGAAGATGGTTAGCACGGCTCCCTCCTGAGTGAGACTATCTCTTCCTTTCCAAACACCTTCTCTCTCTCTCTCTCTCTCTCGGATTTCACCCCTTTGGAGTTGACAGCCTACTTTTGCGTGTACGCGGGAGTGGCGGCGAGTGTCTGAAATGTTGGGGCTTTCTCGAAGAGTCCTCTGGAACCCAAGCGTACGCAGGCAAGTATCATTCAATGGCTACGTTCCAAATCTTACCCGGGGAACCTGTCCCCTACGTTAGCGGGTTTTTACGTGACCTGAGCACGTGACATCGAGATTGAAACGATCCGAGACTCGATTTTGGAACGGCCGGGATACAGTGGCTCAAATGGGCAGTGCAGCGACCGCGTAGCCTCCGCCGTGCATTGGGAGCGACCGGCGCTTGGCAGACGGTGACGTCACGGTGTAGGGGGCGACGTCCCCGGCCCCGCGCACTGCCGAGTAGTGCCGGGAGCGCGTTGTCGGGTGCTTTGGGACGCGACAACAGCGCATCAAATATATAAAAAAAAGTACATTTGAATAATTTAGCTTTAATGAACGGGCGATGACGAGGCTTGTATTGGCGGGGGATAAATATCTGAGCACCACCGTAAAAGAGACGAAATTCTAAACGCGCGCCCTGAGGAGGTCGTGAAAGTCGGTTTTTTTGCGCAGTGCAGTCGTTCGTTTATTTTTTTTCGCTTGGCAAGGCAGTTGCTACGCTGCCAAGTTGGAAATTCCTGAATGATAGGTGCTCCGTTTGCTATGTCCACACTCGCGCGATGGGTATGGGATTATTTTATTTTTTGCAGACTACAAAAAATGGGTTCGATTCAGATGGCGCAAGCGACGTGACACCATATTTTGTAAGTTGATCACCTACACGAGTGGAAATATCTCTACTATATATTTTTTATCACTTGATAGACTGCTTGAGAAATTGTTTGAAGGTGGTGAGAGATGTGAATTGTGCAGTCCCAAAATGATATATGTAAAATTCTTTATCAGTATCTCCTGCCTTGTGTCGTTACGCCTTTGGGTTTGCTCGCTCTGGTTGTGGGTTACAACAATCGCGCAAAAAAACTAAAGCAAAAAACAACAAAAAAAACAACAACAACAAGAAAACTGAATGGCTATTAGAGATGTACAGGGGGAACAGCGCATTCGCAAAACAACCACTCAAGTCCACACACACAAAAAAGAGACACGTACGCGGGGCTGACTAACAACTCTCTGGTATTATTACACTTCTTTCTCTTCTTCATTTTGTATTGTGGATTAGGGCCAGGAAAAAATTGTCCTTTTTTCTTCTTCAGTGGGAAGCTAAACCGTAAACTAATTGAACTTGAAATTAATGTAAGGCTAGGTAGTCTAGTTCTGTTTGTGGCAAGGTTAAAGACGGAGTAACTGACACATCTATCGTTATGTTTTGCGATATTTTCTGCCTCAATGATCTCTCTTGTCAGCTGGTTAGCCTTACATTTATTTCAAGTTCAGTTAGTTTAGGCTTAGCTTCCTATTGAAGAAGAAAAAAGACCAATTATTATCTCAGGCCTTAGTCCATAATGCAAAAAGAAGAAGAGAAAAAGTATACTAATACCAGAGAGTTGTTAGACGAGGTCTACTAAGTTTTTACGAAACCTCCTCCACCATGGGAAGACGGAAATAGTGATTGATACAAGACCGACCCCGCAAAATCAAGCAAAAACACAAGTTAAAGAAGAAATGGCCTGCAAGGGCGCACAAGACGAGGTACGATTACTTGAAGATGACACTAAAGGGCTGTTTATACTCCGATGTTGAGCGCAGCGCAGCGTAGCGCAGCGTAGCGCAGAACGCGCGCCTTTCATTGGCCGGCAACCAGGAACTCGATATCTGCGACCCATCAGTATCTGTGCGCGCTGCGCTACGCCGCGCCCGTCGACGTTACGTTGAAGTATAAACGTACCTTAACGTCGTCATTTTACACGGACGCAGTCAAGGAGGACAAAGGCAGAGCTATGGCCCATTACTGCGCAAACGACCAGAGAAGAGTCGCCGCCTCCCTGGGCAGTATTACCAGCGTCAGGAGGCTGCACACGCCACCAAGACGGCGGTCGAGAGTGTAGAACAAGAAAAACATAAAATGAACATTTATGTCTTTACGGACTCTAAAGATGCCGCATGAGAATTGAAAAACAACAACAACACAAAATCATGATAGCCGCAGCAAAACGGTTAAAAACATCAAGGCTACGGCCCGACAGCTTCAAGCTGTCGGGCCGTAGCAATTTCTCCATCGCATTCTTTTTTGGCGCGGTACGATGCAAAAGAGAACACAGAATGTGTGCGAAGCCAATTGACAATGTAATTATATTAATACACAGCAATCACTGTTCAAGGGTATAATCTCAAACCCATATGAGAAAGATGTAGAACAAGGGGTGCAAATAGAAGTTTTGACCAGTTTTAAGATTCCAGTTGTATTCACGCAGCAAATGAATTGGGATGAACATCTAAACCTTGATAAACATTGGTACTTCAACATGATAAAACAGCGCACCTAAATACTACGCGGATTGGCTTCGTCTTGGGCTAAGGCAAAGAGAAAACATCGCAGCGATGGCAGAAAATAGCAGACAATCTCTTTTGATCACGGAGAAAGCACTCGAAGAGACGATAATATTAACCGCTGCGAAGTTTTTCTTTGACAGTAACGACACGGTGTTTTCTGAGGTGGCTCCACCAGCTCCTTTTGCTCACCTTCCTTTGGGCTGTACATTGAGATCAAAATTACTTATTCCTTCACTTAGACATCCAAATTTTGTTTTTATTAATCAGCGCGATCGATGTAAGTCTAGTCCAGGTGCCCTAAACGCATACGTTCCACGCATCGTAATTTGCACCGATTACGTTTCGCGGATAATTGCTTCCACACGGTGTAGCGGTACAGTGCAGGGGGCTTTCTCAACAGTGATATGTAACTAACGTTCATTTTGACAGGAATATGATTACAAAATCACAGAACTTCCAAACCGCTATATTTCTTGGGGAGGGAGATGAGGTGTGGGCTGTTGACTGGTCATTTACATGAAATCTTCAAAGCCTTCACTGCTTTACAAGTGTTTTTCTCTCATTACACACACTCTAAGAGGAAAAAAAGAAAATACTTTCACATCATCTACTGCGTTCGAACATTTTCAACGTTGAACTTCAGAATACGAGTTCCCTCCAACGCCGAGGACGAGGATGCAGAGCTCGTTTACGCTCGCACTCTGATAATAACAACAGGTATACCTTCCTGCGGAAGGTGCACGGTCTGGATGTGGTGCACAGTCAATTCGTGCGTTGAAACCAGCAAATCGCAATAACCACACAAAAATGGCTGCACCTCATTATCTTTCATTTCGAACGTCTGCCACCAAAGCCAACGGAGCAAACGAGCTTTGACGGCTGTGGGCGCAGAAAGCAGACGACGAGCAGACGTCGAACAGATCACGTGACATATTTACTCGATTTGATCCGATGTTAGCCACCCGGTCGAGGAGGGTAGCGTGAGTAATTACTCCGGAGTAAACAACCCGTTTCTGGAACGCGAGTTCTGACGTCATCGAGTAAGCGCGAGTAAGTTTTGAAACGCCACGGTACGAAACCTTTACTCCGGAGTCGGATCGAGTGAATTTTGGAACACAGCCAATGTCGGCTTCCTCAAATGCTGCCAGAACCCGAACACTGACTGCGGTCCCCTTTGCACCACCGAAATGCAGAAGCACGACCGATTCGCTGCACTCAAGGCGTAATCTCTCACGCAGGGCTAGCGCCGCACTTAGGCCTTTCTCGGCTGCTCTCGCCATCCGAGAAGTTCAACCAGGCCGTGAAGGATCTGAACAACGTTCCCGAGGAACCTTCCAACGACGTCAAACTTCAACTGTACGCTCTCTTCAAGCAGGTATGCAGAAATCGCTTCGTCGCAAATACCGATGGTTAATTTATTTTGCAACAGGTACCTGAGGGATGATGTCGCTGGGAGGCTCACTACAGCGTGTCCCAAAAATATTATTAAAAAATTATGTTTTTGAGATTTTTTTTTCTACAGAATTAAAGGCGTAGTGCAATGATTTTAATGTTAATAGAATTTGCGTTTTGTATTTCTTTATTATTCGTCTAGGCGCAAGTAACAAGAAATGTGGCACCTTGCCCCGAAAAACTGCTATTTCGCTGCGTAAAAAGGAAAAAAAACACACCTGATTATTTGCCGATCTGCAGCCGCGTGTGGCGGTTACGGGAACTACGGTGAAAGGTCTCTGGGGACATGTGGAAGTCAACAAAACCGGTCCCCCTCCGTTGCTACACTCGCCGTTAGCCCCGTATTGAACTGCCTTTTGTGTCGATCGCTGGCTGTGACCTTCGGAGATGCTAATCATTGAAGGATCGATAATCGCAGAAAGAAATGGTTGGGGGATCCCAGAGTACGTCACTCGACGTGGGAGTTCAGAAGCACTTTGACCTTTGATTTGTTTCATCTTTTAAGTAAAAACTAGCGTGCACAAGAAAATGTGGTTTTCTTTTCTTCGTTCCATAGGTGACGCAGAATGAATTCCCGCAGTTAATTGGCCAAAGTCCGAAGGTCGCTGCATCGCCTCTTCAAACTGTGCATCACCGAATGCTCATTCTCCAATCAGATGTGAGAGCTAGCGGTCCGAACCACGTGCCAAAGATTCTGAACGAACCGTAATCTTGCTTTAAAAGTTGGAAAGGATTTTCTGAAAATTTCAATACGAAAATGGGACCCGGTTTTGGTAACTGGCATCATTTTCCCATTGAAAATTTGAGAAAATTGCTTATAAATTTTAGTAAGATAACGGTTAGTTCTGAAATTTAGCATCCGGTTCAGATCACTAGCACTACATTTGGGCAGAGAAGAGCGTTCGACGGAGCATAGTTTACTTAGAGGACAGCCTCTGAATATTGGTGACGGGTCAGCTTGAATTTACAGAAATGATCGAAGAAAGGACAGAACGGGACAAAAAACAGCTATCAACTTTGACGAAAATAATCTCTGGCGAAGGGGAACAAAGGGGGACAAAGGACAAACACAAATCTCCAAACACAGCTAAGTTACTGGTGCACGACCGAAAAAAAAGAAACCGACTGGTCCTGGTGTCGAACCAGGGACCTCTCCATTTCCAGTGGAGCGGTCCCTGGTTCGCTTCCAGGACCAGGCGGATTTTTTCGGTCGCGCACCAGTCACCTAGCTGTGCATGGAGGTTTCTGTTTGTCCTTTGTCCCCTTGTTCCCCTTCTCCAGGGATTATTTCCATCATTCTCGTCCAGCTCGCTTGCACACTTGCGTTAATTGCAATATCATCATAACAACTTTGGTTTAGTACACTTCTTACTTCACATGCGTAATCATCATCTGCAGATTCTGTTCACATATACTCAAAATAACTCTCATCTCGGCGGATGACGGGATGGGGTCGAGCAAGGAGGGAAGAGGAGGGGAATTTCGTGATTGGTTCTCAGAATCACGTGATACATTGGTGATGAGAGCTGGGAGGGTTGGTACTGTTTCATACTTAAAAGCAGAGTGCACAGAAAAGGCAGACAACGAAGAAAGGGGCGGTTATCACTTTGGCCCGTTCTCGTTTCGACCTCTGTTTGAGAATTGCCTCAAAAGGACCATTCTCAAAACGTCCTTCTCGGTTCGGCCCGCCGCATTTGATCCGTTCTCTTTACATCCTCCGCGTTTCATCCTCCAGGAAAAAAAAATTAAATGGGGGCACTTCGAGGTGTCGGTGTTATGGCTGGGTCACCGCATATCCCCGAAGAAGCTTCTTTCAAGTCCGCCCCTCTCTCTCCAAACTCGCCTATACGCAAGCGCTCACACACACACGCACACATACTTTAGTCCCGACGGTTTGGCTAATAGTTCCTGGAATACGTCCTTTCTGCTCTTGACACATGCAACGAAGGTCAGGATCCGCCCGTCCGTTGTCGCGGAGGTGGTAGCAGGCACTGGGCAATAAAACACCGAACTGCTCTTTGTGTCAAAGGACGGAAGGACTGCACTCGTAAAGTGGATCCCCCACCCCCCCCGTACTGCAGCTTTCCTTAAAGTGGACTGCAGTGTACACTGCGAGCCGTCGGAGCCAATCCAGGGCTGAAAAGCGTACCACGCGCCATTCGGTTCTAGTGCGAACGGGACCAAATGCGAATAAGCCCAAATGCGAAAAAACGGTTTGGATGTTTTGAGAGGGTTTAAACGAGAAGGTCCAAACGAGAATGGGGCCAAACGAGAAAGGGCGAAATGCGAATGGGACGTTCTGACGTACACCCACGAGAAAGACAAGTAGAACGGGCGAGCGCTCGCTCTCAACTGGAGGTTTATTTTCACAAACCGTGAAAAGGTAGCATCACACCCAGTCCACTTGTACGCAGCCCAAATCCTGTTATCTTTTATCAAGGAGCAGAATATCTCCATTGTCAACCACGTAAAAAGTTGTGGAAGGAAAAGAACAGTCAACTTTTTGCATGGTTGACAATGGGGTCCTTCCGCTCCCTGATAAGAGATAAAGGGATTATGGTTGCGTATGAGCGAACTGGGTCTAATAATTTCTGCTCACGGTGATGTGAAAATAAATTTTTATTTGGAAGTGAGCTCTTATCTACTGTGCTCGTCTCTCTTGTGTCCGTTTTCTCGTGCGCTTCGTTTTTAATCGCTTGGTACATTACGTCTGGCTGTGACCCCTACCACCAGCTTTCTTTTGAGCGCCCTTTCTTATTGGGGACTTGTTTAGAAACCACTTATCGATCCGTCACCTCTGGCTCACATTTCTACATATGACCGGATAGAGGAATTCGCTCATCGTGTGGACATGAAATGATCCCTTCAGTAGATGCTGCATCTGATTCTTGACAGTGGTGCTTCACCGACAACCATGCTCGGGACACTAATGCATAGCTCTTGTAAGCATTTCCCAACCAGCCCCTTTCGCGAATCGGGTGAAATACTTCATCAGTCTCAAATTGAAAAGGATGTTGGGGGTTCTGTGTGGTGTCACCATAGTCCATTCATCGGGGCCACCTCTGCAGCTATCGCTACCATTATTTTATTTAGGTCAGCATTTGTGCTGACACGCTGTCAGTGCTGTTACTCAATTTTCCCGCAGTGCAGAAGTACTGATCACGCTCTCTATTGACTGTAGGCTACGGTTGGCCAGTGCAACGTCGCCAAGCCGGACACCTTTGATTTCGACGGCAAAGCCAAGTGGGACGCCTGGAACAATCTTGGAGACACTTCGCAGGTTGGGTTTGTTGGCTTCGGTGATCGGAACACACCTTGGTTGTTTACTGACTTAGATCTTGTGCCTGTTTTCTTGAAAGCCAGTGTGCAGTGCATTGGAAGGTACAGTTACTCTCCAAATTCTTTAAATTCTAAACTTAATTGATTGAACAAATGTTTGATGCTGGTGAGGAATAGGGCACTGACATCCCTCACCACTTGACAGTGTGCACCCTTGCTTCCGTTTCGCCAAGAAACCTAGAAAAAGGAGACGATCGTATCATGTAACTAGGTTCTCTCGAATGAAGGATGGAAGTAGTGTACAAAGATTTTCAGTTCACCTTATCGCTTTGTTTTGCCGTGCCAAAACTTCCGAGGCCGAGCTTGCAGAGTGGTCCCCGTCGGAAGCAATTACCCTTTTGCCTTGGTTTTATGTTAGTATTAAAAGAATTGTTCATTTACAAGCACAAGGAGATCAACCTCTTTTAAGCTGATTCTAGACAAGCCTTAAAAGAACAAAAAGAAAGGATCAAACTAATGGAAGAAAGAGATGGCAAGGCGTAAAGAAAAGAAAAACACACACTCACTATTTGCACAAAAGTTTAAGGCATTTTGAATAAACGAGTAATAATTAATCGCTGCTTTTGCGACCCCGTGTCCATCCTTCGAGCGACCTCGGGGAAACGTTTTCAGGACGACGCGCAGAACGAATATGCGGCGATCGTGACAAAGCTGACCGGAATGAAGGCATCCGGTCCTGCACAGTCCCAAGAGGCGCGCGTCGTCTTCCGGCGTGGAAGGCCTCGTGACGACGTTTCAAGATGGCGCCCTCATTATCCGCTTCAACAGGCCGAGCAAGAGGAACTCAATTACGTTCGAGGTACTCACCTGGCCGCATTTTAATCTCCCAGCACTTCACAAAGCTCTGTTCAGACAATGGCCGTCTTTGGCGAGGTTTTGCAGCAGATCCAGGGGCGTATTTCGCCAGGGTCATGCCATCGAGTTGCGGTCTCACGTGGTGTCATTAAGAAATTCTCCGCCAAGTTTAGTGGGGAATGTTTCATGACGTCACACGAGACTGTGACGTCTGGTGACATTGTGACATTACTTTGCACCATGACGTCGCACGACTTCATGGTTTGTGTGCAGTATGATTTTGTGTAGTATGTGTGTGGCACCTCCGCTTTTATTGCAGTTCATTTGCATTACACAATAAGGTACTTGGATTTTTTTATATAATGCTTAAAATGGTTTAAAAGACACTTTTCAACAAGGAAGCATTCGACATTCGTGCAGTCGCCGTCGCACGACGCGCGTTAAAGTTGCTGAAATAAAATTTGTGCCAACGGAGACGAAAGTTTCCATGGCGATTGAATTGAGCGCACTGCAACGAATGCGGAGTGCAAGTTTGTCTGCTTCTTGCACAGGGGTTGGGATGCTGTCAGAACACTGAGCTCTTATTGGCTGGTTGAAAATAAATAGTGGGTAGACCTCAAGGCATCTGGCATTGAGGTCTACCCACTATCCTTCCAATCATAGGCCAATCAGGGCTCGGCGTCGTTCTGACGTCACCGCAACTCCTTCTCAAGATGCAGACGACTGGACTCTCCGATTAGGGACCCCAATACGCAAAAATGCGCACAAGTAAATGATGTTTATCGAATGCCCTCAATTGTGTAGGAATATACCAACAAGCTCGTCTTTAGTACTACAGTTGCCATGTCTCTAACAGAAAGAAATGGCATTTGTCTTTTGACCATAGTTGGGTGCTTGACGTTCGCGAGTTTTTCAAGTTCTTACCAACACGTGTTCGTAAGGCGAGCGATGTCTTCTGCCAGGAGAAGGGGCGACGACTCGGCGACGTCTTCGTGCGAATCAGCTCGATGGTCGGGCATGTCGTACGGAATAAATCCTAATTGTTTCGATCGGTAAAAGATTTCTCTTTCGAAGCTAGACAGATTCGCCGCCGGTACCGTGAAAAATAGTTCTGAAGTAGAGGTCCCAGGCCCGTCGTCCACCGCCATCGCTTAGTCCGCTTCGTTCAGCCGTCCAGTCCGCTACTCATGGAATACGACGCCGTATTCCGTTTTTTTTTTTTTTTCAATCAACGTATTTGCATTTCTTTAGAAGCCACAAATGGTATTTCTTTTTATTTTTAATGTTGAGTGTGTGCCTTCGATGACCCACGACTTTGAATATATTTGGTGTTTGTGTCTAAACCACAGAGAATTCTCGTGACCACGGAGAAGAGTGAGCGCGACTCAAACCGGCCAGCTCTCGATTTCCGGTTTTAGGGTGGAAAGAAAACGAATTTCAAACGGCACATTGTTTTCTGGGTAGTTGGGCTCTAATGTATCATGTAGAAATAAAAATATAAAAAAACCTTGACGGATATAAATACCCTGTTAGGGTCCCTTTAAGCCATCGGTGACCAGGACGTCATCCCTTGGTGAGCCGTCGGAACCCTGCAGATGTACGAGGAGGTGACCAAGCTTCGTGAAGGACGCCGGGCAGAGGGACGACGTCAAGTTCCTCGTGCTCACCGGAACGGGCGAGATGTTCTCGAGCGGACACGACCTCGGGAACTTCACCAAGCAGATGCAGATGGGGCCTGCCAAGGAAGCCGTGGAGCTCTTCAGGTATCGGCTCGTCCGAGGGTCTCGCTAGCTCGGCTGATTCCTGACCTCGGTGTACTTGATCTCCTCTGTACTTCGTTTGCCCTAGAACCACTAAACAAGTTATACATTGCAGTAATAACTGCACATAAGCCATCTTGGTTCCTAAAAGCAATTGCTGCCAGTTTTGTGATGCTTTACATAAATAAGTCGCGGGATATCGTTACATCTTCCCAACACTGTGCCTGAGGCTGAGGTAGTCACATATTCGGCTTGCGACGATCGCCAATAGTGCCCCCCCTCTTCACTAAGCACCCTCGTTTATACAACGTGTTTCAGCATCTATAATTTATCGCTAAAAATAATTTTCAATGATGTTCACTTTGGCTTCCGTCAAACGAGGAACGATAGAAATGGTGCCGTCGAAACGTGCCTCCGTTATTTGTCTTCCAAAGTATTTTGATTTTGTTTCTCGGTCTCGTAACAGGCGGTCACTATCACAGTTCGCTAGCTTGCTTTAAAACGTCCGTCCCCGCATGGACTTCTTTTTACTCTTGTATGTTTTGATTTCAAGTTCTTGTATCCAAGTAAAGAGCTTCGTGCTCTGCTAGCATGGGGAGGGGTAATTCGGGGAGAGGATGAGTTGTCTCCAGCTCCTCTCGGGGAAGTTGTGAGACTAGAAATACCTGCCAGCTGCTCTCATGCAGGCCCTAAACATCCAGGTAATAAATGTCGGGATCCTCGAGGTTGGACGTACACTCGTGCTCGTGCCAGGTATATTTATTTTTATGGGGTAGACTGTCTGACACTTATGTCGGGAACACCTATTTTAGTGCTTCTTCGTATTTTTTTTTCGAAAGGGTACTGGGGGCATCAAAGATTTACCGCTTAGGATTAGTACCTCGACCGATCACTTTCCACCACTAAAATAGTTTTGATCGCAGTCCTCTGACGATGAAAGAAAACTAAGAAAACCAACTACGGCTTACTTTCGCTAACACTGTCGCGGAGTGTGCATTGCCCTTAGTGTTCCTTTCGATGCTGCTCATACTAAGACATTTGACACGTGGGAACAGATTGCAAGAGTAAATTGAATCGCTCTAATAAGTGCGGCTTTTATATAACCGCAGCGCAGTCGGTGAGAGTGGCGTTAATCATTCGGTCGTGGCTCTCTTCCAAAGGCGATACGTGGCGGAATTCATAAACTTTCCCAAGCCGGCCATCGCCCTGATCAACGGAGCGTCCATCGGCGTATCCTGTACCATTCTCGGGCTCTTTGACCTCGTCTACGCGTCCGACAAGGCGAGTCAAAATGTTGTCAAGATGAAAACCGAGAATGTCGGCCATCGCGGACCCCTTGGACACTCGTGCATGGGCAGTGTTGCCATTTGTGTGAGGGGCCTGTACTTAATTAAGAGGACAAGAACGTCGGTCGACCTTTATTTGCACGTCTGGTTTCAACTGCAAACTCTTATCCCTCTTTCCGCAGGCGTTCTTCCAGACTCCGTTCACCCGATTGGGGCTGTCACCCGAGGGATGTTCGTCCTACACGTTCCCGCGGATCATGGGAGCTGCCAGGGTGAGACGCGAGGCGATTGCTGGCCGAGTCGCCGAGAAATTGGCGCCGTGATTGGCCAACGCGCATGACCTTGGCGCCGGCCAATCATAGCGCTGGATTTCTCGCCGACTTTTCGCCACGTGTCAGGTTAGGCCCCAGCTCGGCGCATGGAGCGAAGCGCCTGCAGGACCCGGGTCTGCTTCGGCGCCCACCCTGGCCTGTCTCGATCTGCACGAGCATCGTGCCGGCTTGCAGTCGTTCATCGCTATCACGTGACGCACGTCGAAGACCCCAGTCTAGCGGGGTACCGCACTGGCTAAATATTTCGTCTACAGCGGAGACATCAGATGCCCATTGGGTCTGACCAACTTCCCACCGTCTAAACGTATATATAGGGTGTCCCAAGTCACCAGGCTGGACCTAAATTGGACCGTAAAAATCAACGCCGTCACGTAGAAATCCAAAACTTTTCATCGAAGGCGTATTTCCCAGGTCGGTTTTTGCTTGTAAAATTACGAAGCGTAGCTCCCTTTCTGTAAAAAAATAGGACCAAGAAACTTCCCAGGGTCAACGGTGGGCGGCGACGCAGACGACCAAGTGGAGCTGCGGGCGCGTTTGGCGTTTGTATTGATAAATGGCGTCGGGAGCAGCGTCAAAATACGTCGGAGGGCGTAGCTGACCAGCGAAAGAAAGCTGACGACACACAGACTAATCTGTCGGCAGCAAGAACGCCGTCGTTATGCAACCGCGTTTTTTTTAACCTTAAGTTATGATTTTATTTTTTGCATTTATTTTTTAACCTCAAGGTAGCTTACGAAAAGATTATTTTCATTTTAATGAACCACGGTGGTCGCGAGCAGTCTCGATAAGGAGGTAGCGCCATCTATCAAAACGAGCGCCAAACGCTCCCTGTAACTCGACTTGGTCGTCTGCGTCGCCACCCGCCGTTGACCCTGGCAGGTTTCTTGGTCCTATTTCTTACAAGAAAGGAAGCTACGCTTTGGAATTTTACATGAAAAAATCGACCCGTGAACTACACCTTTGATGGAAAGCTTAGATTGCTACATGTAGGCGTCGATTTTTACGGCCCATTTTAGATCGAGCATGGTGACTTGGGACACTTTATATACACACAACACGATTGTTACTAAGATACGGGACGGGCCACCTCGGGTCTCCCCAAGTTTAACTGGAGCGATACGGACGCGTGGGGTTTCAGCGATTGTGCGGTGTCCGAGTCTCGTAACCGATACCGGGCTTTCCGCAGGCGTGCGAAGTCCTGATGATGAACACGCCGCTGAGCGCCAAGGAGGCGCAAGAGTGCGGCTTTGTGTCAGAGTGCTTCCCGGATGCCAGCTTCCAGGAGGAGACGCAGAAGAAGATCCAGGAGATGGCCAAGCTGCCACCCAAGGTTTGTGCGAGCTTCATTTGACTTGCCGCCGTCTTCGCCGTGCCTACTCGTGTGGTTGGGCGTCCTTTACGAAGAAGTCCCGCACTTGTCCGTGTCTGCTTCCCCGCGGGGCATGCCGATGTGGCCAGACGTTGTGATGAAAGGCAAATGAGGGAGCTAATCTTGCATGCATTGTAAGATTGTGCAAAATATTCGAATTTTTGAATAGTACAGTTCGGAATAATACGCCATTCAGTATTCGGTCAGAGATGAACTACGATATTCGCATTATTCCAAGTGTCGATCTCGGTGGGTTAGAGCCGCGTGTATACTGAGAGTTTGGTCAATCGGAGGAGAAGGCAGAGCCAGGGCGTGCACCAGACGCAGAAAGAGGGCTTGACATGCTCTCTTGGCCAACCAGAAGCTAAAAAGAACCCCTAGTGGTGGTAGCGAGAAACAGTTTTAATCATAGGTATGTGGTTTTAATAAAATCGTAAGAGTTTGATGTAGTGAACCTTCATGTTTGAAAATAGGTGCACGTGATGTTTCGATAATGCTCATGCAGAAAGATGTGAGAAACGAACGTTTTGTTACATCGAACAGTGTGTGACCGCTCGGACGGAAGATTTCCGGCCCTCGGCGCCTGGCGCACGGATTATGTGGATCGTTCCACTAGTCGCGCTCTTCCACCATGATTTTGGATGACCGTGATTGGAACATCACGTGCACCATATTTTCAGTCACCGACAGTGACTCCGACGCACTTACTAATTTTGTCTCTCGCGACCCCGCCAGGGTATTATTTCCGGCTTCTGGTTGGCCACATTCAAATGTGTGAGGACGCCCTGGAACAGGCCCAGCACGCTTTGGCCAATGGCGTCTCCTCATTTGACTCCTATACATCCCAATGAATGGCCAAAATCTCTGTATATACGGCTCTGCGGTGGGTTAGCCCTGTTGAGCGTGGTGCTTACCAAGCACCGGTGCACCGTGGAGAAGCAACACACGCGAAACTCGCTCCTGCGCAAGCGTGCACAATGCTTGTACTTGTGTGCTATATATGCACATATGCAACATCTAGATGTACTGTATGTACCTGATATAAAATTGCTTTGCATGTAAGGAATGTATGCAAATACAGTATGCTTACATACTTTTTGGTCCAAATTAAAATATGCCTCTTGTGCTGATTCTTCCACAGTCCCTGATGCGCTTCAAGACACTGGTCAGGGCATCCGTGTTGGAAGATCTCCACAAGGCAAACAACCTAGAGTGCGAACGACTCGTCGAACGCTTCGTTTCGGAGGAAATGACGAAAGCTGTGATGGACCTTTTTTCGAAGCAAGGACAAGCTCTGAGTGGCGAGTCACATTGACCACGCCGATGCCTTATGAAAGACTACCATGAAGTGAATTTTGGGCTAGGATGAAGTGGAATTTTACTAATCGCATATCGTTCAGTGCGCCAAGAGAAAACTAGTATGCGAGGTTAGAAAGCCTATAGCTCCAGTACGAAAATTTTAAAGTAATAGCGGATATTTCTTACCTCCTTTCCTTCAAAAGCTCCCCGCCTTTTTGCTGTGATGCATCCGCTGTGCCCAAGAACGTCAGCTGACCCCAGCTCATACACTAAACACGAGCACTGCATCACCGCGAATGTGTGCGCTTGTCAACAATCAATCCGTCGACGAATCTTCGTTTTTCGCTTTTGTGGCCAATAGGGTGTATTCACTGGCGGCCATATCTGTGTGCACTAACGCCGAGCACGTGCTGATGGCTAGCTTCCACAGTTATTTTGCAACGTGCACCCCGCACCATCAAGATTGCCGGTCTTAGCAACCTATTAATGTGAGCTCGTTCTGAGCATGCGCTCTAAACAGTGACCTCAAATATGGCGGCCAGTGAATACGCCCTATAGTGCCGTGACAACACTCATCGTGTACTTGTGGAAGCTTGGAGCAATGGCATCCGGTTGTCAAGCGCATCACAACCACGTGATTTCTCATTTCGATCTTGGGTTGAGGATTAAAGCTAGGGAGGAAGAAGTTGAAAAAACGTTTCATGGTCCATTTAAAATGACACTGACACCCCCTCCCCCCACCATTTTTTTTTTCGTTTTCAGGCGATTTAATTTGGTGTCAAAAGACTTGCAATCAATATCTTGCTTCAGCGTCACGTATATTTTTTTTCTCTTTTAAAGTGAAGGAACACAACTGCTCGGGAACCAAAACAGAAAGTA